>CM035130.1:0-5000 GCA_020205605.1 Panax ginseng | reverse complement strand
TTAGGGTTTAGGGTTTGGGGTTTAGGGTTTTGGGGTTTAGGGTTTGGGGTTTAGGGTTTAGGGTTTAGGGTTTGGGGTTTAGGGTTTGGGTTTTAGGGTTTAGGGTTTGGGGTTTAGGGTTTAGGGTTTAGGGTTTAGGGTTTTAGGGTTTGGGTTTAGGGTTTAGGGTTTAGGGTTTAGGGTTTAGGGTTTAGGGTTTGGGGTTTGGGTTTAGGGTTTGGGGTTTAGGGTTTGGGGTTTAGGGGGTTTAGGGTTTAGGGTTTGGGTTTAGGGTTTTAGGGTTTGGGTTTAGGGTTTAGGGTTTAGGGTTTAGGGTTTAGGGTTTGGGGTTTGGGGTTTTGGGTTTGGGGTTTGGGGTTTGGGGTTTAGGGTTTAGGGTTTGGGTTTGGGGTTAGGGTTTGGTTTAGGGTTTGGGGTTTAGGGTTTGGGGTTTAAGGGTTTAGGGTTTAGGGTTTAGGGGTTTAGGGTTTGGGGTTTGGGGTTTGGGGTTTAGGGTTTGGGGTTTGGGTTTTTAGGGTTTAGGGTTTGGGGTTTAGGTTTTGGGTTTAGGGTTTAGGGTTTTAGGGTTTAGGGTTTGGGGTTTAGGGTTTGGGGTTTTAGGGGTTTGGGGTTTGGGGTTTAGGGTTTGGGTTTAGGGTTTGGGGTTTAGGGTTTTAGGGTTTAGGGTTTAGGGTTTTAGGGTTTAGGGTTTGGGTTTAGGGTTTAGGGTTTGGGGTTTAGGGTTTTAGGGTTTAGGGTTTAGGGTTTGGGGTTTTAGGGTTTGGGTTTAGGGTTTGGGGTTTAGGGTTTGGGGTTTAGGGTTTAGGGTTTAGGGTTTAGGGTTTAGGGTTTAGGGTTTAGGGTTTGGGGTTTGGGGTTTGGGGTTTAGGGTTTAGGGGTTTGAGGTTTGGGGGGTTTGGGGTTTAGGGTTTGGGGTTTAGGGTTTGGGGTTTAGGGTTTGGGTTTGGGGTTTAGGGTTTAGGGTTTTGGGGTTTGGGGTTTGGGGTTTTTAGGGTTTTGGGGTTTAGGGTTTAGGGTTTGGGTTTAGGGTTTAGGGTTTAGGGGGTTTGGGGTTTAGGGTTTAGGGTTTAGGGTTTGGGTTTAGGGTTTAGGGTTTAGGGTTTAGGGGTTTAGGGTTTAGGGTTTAGGGTTTGGGGTTTAGGGGGGTTTAGGGTTTAGGGTTTAGGGTTTAGGGTTTAGGGTTTAGGGTTTAGGGTTTAGGGTTTAGGGTTTAGGGTTTAGGGTTTTTTAGTTTAGGGTTTAAAGGTTTAGGGTTTAGGGTTTAGGGTTTAGAGTTTAAAGTTTAGAGTTTAAAGTTTAGGGTTTGAGGTTTAAGGTTTGAGTTTTTGAGTTTAAAGGTTTAAAGGTTTTAAGTTTAAAGTTTAAGGTTTGAGTTTAAAGGTTTAAGTTTAAAAGTTTAAGATTTAAATTTAAAGTTTAAAATTTAAAATTTAAATTTAAAGAGTTTAAATTTTAAATTTAAAATTTAAAATTTAAAATTTAAAATTTAAAATTTAAAATTTAAATTTAAAATTTAAAATTTAAAATTTAAATTTAAAATTTAAAATTTAAATTTAAAATTTAAATTTAAAATTTAAAATTTAAATTTAAAATTTAAAATTTAAAATTTAAAATTAAAATTTAAAATTTAAAATTTAAAATTTAAAATTTAAAATTTAAATTTTAAATTTAAAATTTAAATTTAAAATTTAAAATTTAAAATTTAAAATTTAAAATTTAAAATTTAAAATTTAAAATTTAAAATTTAAAGTTTAAATTTAGGGTTTAGGGTTTAGGAGGTTTTAGGTTTGAGTTTAGGGTTTAAAGGGTTTAGGGTTTTAGGGTTTGAGTTTTGGTTTAGGAGTTTGAGTTTAGAGTTAAGAGTTTGAGTTTTAGGGTTTAGGGTTTGAAGGGTTTGAGTTTGGGTTTAGGGATTTGAGTTTAAAGTTTAAAGTTTAAGTTTAAAGTTTAAAATTTAAATTTAGGGTTTTTAAAATTTAGGGTTTAAAATTTAGGGTTTAGGGGTTTAAAATTTAAGGGTTTAAAATTTAAATTTAAAATTTAAAATTTAAAGTTTAAAATTTAAGGGTTTAAAGTTTAAAATTTAAAATTTAAATTTAAATTTAAAATTTAAAATTTAAAATTTAAAATTTAAAATTTAAAATTTAAAATTTAAAATTTAAAATTTAAAATTTAAAATTTAAAATTTAAAATTTAAAATTTAAAATTTAAAATTTAAAATTTAAAATTTAAAATTTAAAATTTAGGGTTTAAGGGTTTTGGGGTTTAGGGTTTAGGGTTTAGAGTTTAGGGTTTAGGGTTTAGGGTTTGAGGGTTTAGGGTTTAGGTTTAGGGTTTGAGGGTTTAGGGTTTTGGGTTTAGGGTTTTGGGTTTGGGTTTGGGGTTTAGGGTTTGGGGTTTAGTTTGGTTTGGGGTTTAGGGTTTGGGGTTTGGGGTTTAGGGTTTGGGGTTTAGGGTTTAGGGTTTGGGTTTGGGGTTTAGGTTTGGGGTTTTGGGTTTAGGGTTTAGGGTTTGAGTTTGGGTTTAGGGGTTTAGGGTTTAGGGTTTGTTTGGGTTTAGGGTTTGAGGGTTTAGGGTTTAGGGGTTTAGGGTTTAGGGTTTAGGGTTTGGGGTTTGGGGTTTGGGGTTTAGGGTTTAGGGTTTGGGTTTAGGGTTTTAATTTTAATTTAGGGTTTAGGGTTTAGGGGTTTAGGGTTTTAGGGTTTAGGGTTTAGGGTTTAAAGGGTTTTAGGGTTTAGGGTTTAGGGTTTAGGTTTAAAGGTTTAAAGGGTTTAGGGTTTAGGGTTTAAAGGTTTAGGGTTTAGTTTAAAGGTTTAAAGTTTTAAGTTTAAAGTTTAAGGTTTAGGTTTAAAATTTGAGGTTTAGGGTTTAGGGTTTAGGGTTTGAGTTTAGGGTTTAGGGTTTGGGTTTAAGTTTGGGGTTTAGGGTTTTTAGGGTTTAAGGTTTTGGGTTTAGGGTTTGAGGGTTTAGGGTTTTAGGGTTTGGGGTTTGGGTTTAGGGTTTTAGGGTTTAGGGTTTGGGGTTTAGGGTTTAGGGTTTTAGGGTTTAAGGGTTTAGGGTTTGGGGTTTAGGGTTTAGGGTTTAGGGTTTGGGGTTTGGGGTTTAAGGGGTTTAGGGTTTAGGGTTTAGGGTTTAAGGGTTTGGGTTTTGGGGTTTAGGGTTTAGGGTTTAGGGTTTAGGGTTTAGGGGTTTAGGGTTTAGGGGTTTGGGGTTTAGGGTTTAGGGTTTTGGGTTTGGGGGTTTAGGGTTTAAATTTAAAAGGGTTTAGGGTTTGGGGTTTAGGGTTTAGGGTTAAGGGTTTAGGGTTTAGGGTTTAGGGGTTTAGGGTTTAGGGTTTAGGGTTTAGGGTTTAGGGTTTAGGGTTTAGGGTTTTGGGTTTAGGGTTTAGGGTTTAGGGTTTAGGGTTTAGGGTTTAGGGTTTAGGGTTTGGGGTTTAGGGTTTGGGTTTAGGGTTTAAGGTTTGGGTTTAAAAGGGGTTTAGGGTTTAGGGTTTGGGTTTTAGGGTTTGGGTTTGGGGTTTAGGGTTTAGGGTTTAGGGTTTAGGGGGTTTGAGGGTTTAGGGTTTGGGGTTTTAGGGTTTAGGGTTTGGGTTTGGGGTTTAGGGTTTAGGGTTTAGGGTTTGGGGTTTGGGGTTTGGGGTTTGGGTTTAGGGTTTGGGGTTTAGGGTTTGGGTTTAGGGTTTAGGGGTTTGGGGTTTAGGGTTTGGGTTTGGGGTTTGGGTTTGGGGTTTGGGGTTTAGGGTTTGGGGTTTAGGGTTTAGGGTTTGGGGTTTTAGGGTTTTAGGGTTTAGGGGTTTAGGGTTTAGGGTTTAGGGTTTAGGGTTTAGGGTTTAGGGTTTAGGGTTTAGGGTTTGGGTTTAGGGTTTAGGGTTTGGTTTAGGGTTTAGGGTTTAGGGTTTAGGGTTTAGGGTTTAGGGTTTTAGGGTTTAGGGTTTAGGGTTTAGGGTTTAAGTTTAAAGTTTAGGGTTTAAGGGTTTAGGTTTAGGGTTTAAATTTAAAGGTTTAAGGTTTAAAATTTAAAGTTTAAAATTTAAATTTAAATTTAAAATTTAAAATTTAAAATTTAAAATTTAGGGTTAAATTTAAAATTTAAAATTTAAAAAAATTTAAAATTTAAAGGTTTAAAATTTAAAATTTAAATTTAAAATTTAAAATTTTGGGTTTGGGGTTTGAGGTTTAGGGTTTGGGGTTTGAGGGTTTGGGTTTGGGGTTTGGGTTTGGGTTTGGTTTGGGTTTAGGGTTTGAGGGTTTGAGTTTTAGGTTTGGGGTTTGGGGTTTGGGTTTGAGGGTTTGGGGTTTTGGGTTTGGGGTTTAGGGTTTGGGTTTGGGTTTAGGGTTTGGGTTTGGGGGGTTTGGGGTTTGGGTTTGGGGTTTAGGGGTTTGGGGTTTGGGGTTTTGGGTTTGGGGTTTAGGGTTTGGGTTGAGGGTTTAGGGTTTGGGGTTTAGGGTTTGGGGTTTGGGGTTTAGGGTTTAGGGTTTGGGGTTTAGGGTTTAGGGGGGTTTAGGGTTTAGGGTTTGGGGTTTAGGGTTTAGGGGTTTAGGGTTTAGGGTTTAGGGTTTAGGTTTTAGGGTTTAGGGTTTGGGGTTTGGGGTTTAGGGTTTAGGGTTTAGGGGTTTTTGAGGTTTGAGGGTTTGAGGTTTGAGGTTTAGGGTTTAGTTTGAGGTTTTAGGGTTTTGGGTTTAGGGTTTGGGGTTTGGGTTTGAGGTTTGAGGGTTTTGGGTTTGGGGTTAGGGTTTAGTTTGGGTTTGGGGTTTGAGGGTTTAGGGTTTGAGTTTGGGTTTGTTTGGGTTTAGGGTTTAGGGGTTTGGGTTTAGGGTTTAGGGTTTGGGGTTTGGGTTTAGGGGTTTGGGGTTTAGGGTTTGGGGGTTTAGGGTTTGGGTTTAGGGTTTGGGGTAGGGTTTAGGGTTTGGGGTTTAGGGTTTAGGGTTTGGGGTTTGGGGTTTGGGGTTTAGGGTTTAGGGGTTTAGGGTTTAGGGTTTAGGGTTTAGGGTTTAGGGTTT